>JALJCO010007935.1:0-32500 GCA_023101725.1 Atherinomorus stipes | reverse complement strand
TCATCACCTGACACTAACCGTAAACATGTATGTAACCCCTGGAAAATTTAGTATTCCTTATTAATATTTTTGCTTTTCTTATGAAGGAATCCCACATTGTTTATGCTCTACTGTTTGTTCTGTTTATGTGGCGGATGTTTGCTGTAGTGATTTTTTTTTTGTATTGCCACCTTTTTCTTTTTGAGGTGTACAAGTTGAAGCTTATGGTAGCGGAGTGCAACTAGCAGTGTTTCATTTACTACCTGTGATTGGACATTGAACTGTCTTGTCAGTATTTCTGGTTTTCGGTTGGCTGGGGGGGCGGGAGTAAGGAAGGGCCAGGGAAGTTGAGGTGGAGAGTGAGCGGAGACGGAGGCGAGGAGCGGAGCACGAGGCTCTGGCTGCACCAGAGACGCGACACTTTACCCGCTACAGTGGATGGACTGCAGCATGATAAGAAACTGTTGAAAGGCGCCAAAGAGGAACTTTGCCGTCGTGTTAGATAGCAGGCTATGCTAACTGGATCAGTTAACCGTGGACGACACTCCACTGCAGCCCAGATAGCGCTCCAGGTGACCGGAAAAGCCTGGTAACTCCTCTGGCCACGAGGGAAACGGCAATCAGCCATTTTCGCCTGCCATCTTGTCACGTCTCAGCTGACTCCACCATTCCACACTGTCTTAAAGTGTGAGTACTCCAACTTTATTTTTGCAAAGGCCTGAGTTAAAGGGCCTCTACATTTTTGGCTCCCATTTTCTTTAGTGTCGATCAGGCCTGCAACGGGGGTTTATTTGACATAGTTTTGTTTTGTTGTACACCCAGCTGGTGTAAGGGTGTGGGCCCACAATCCAAAGTCTGTTCAAAGGTGACAAAATTCTTATTTGATTTAGTAAGGCCTGGCTTAGTGTTCTTTTGTATTTTAAAGAGCCAGGGGTGTCATAAAGTGAGAGGGCAGCCTCCATAGCCTCTTTATTTATCTGGCTAGTTTTGAGACCAAGAGGGACCATTTAATTTGGTTCATTGTTTCCTTTTTTTCTTTTTGCTCTCAACCAATTTATTATTTTTTATTTCTGCTTAATAAATTGCAAATTATTTTTGTAGAGTGCTTTTTTGTGATTTATACTTGAAGCGGTGTTCTGTGACATTTTGAAGTAGAAACTAAAAAAGGATTTCATTCTAAAACAAGCAGGGGAATAATTTCGACCCAGGGCGCTGACCTACTAACTAGGTTACAGAAGCGCTACATATAAATGCTCTTTGTCGTAAAAAAAAGGAAAACGTCCAAACTCAAAAGTTTGGACGTTTTCTATATACTGTATATTTAATATAACTAAACACTGCCTAACACCACCAAAACACAGCAGTCATCCACCTCTGATTCCCTTTTTTCCTGCTGCAAACCTTACGTACCGTATATCGTCACAAAGCTGAGACTCTAAGCTTTAAGTATCCTTTTGAATTCTGTTAATAGCTTAAAAGGTTGAAGAGTTACGGTAATTTACAGAAGGCACTATAAATCTTGAGCTAATAAGGGCACTTTGTTTTTATAAGGGCAAAAAGGGCAGGGGCTCGGGCACCCTTTTGGTTTTATTTGTGCACGTGCCTGATGTGAAGGATTTTCATTTTTGTGCAATTTATCTTTTGACTGTATAAATTCTGCAAAACATAATAAACACGTTTCAGTCTGCACAATTTGCATTGTGTTGAGCTTCTATGCCTATAAATGCTTTAGTTCACTGAGTTTTTCTTTTTTCTGTTTTATTATTGCACCATTTCTAGAGCCACTGAAAGGAAAATTCATTTAGTTGTACACTGTATGGTGAACAATATTGCTTCGAATAACAGCAAGCTTTGAACATGAATGTACAAAGACAGAAAGATGTATATGTTATTTTGTCAGATTTGTAAAGTTGTCCATACAAATAATTCTATCCATTTCAATCATCATCCAACTGAAGCCCAAACTGGATTTCCTCAACAATTTCAAGACACCAAAAGCCATAATTAAAGCTGATTTAAAAACATTGTTTGAACCAAAGCTAAATCAGCATGACTTTAAAAACAAAAAACAAAGAAGTGCACAGAAGCATCATCAGAGATAATCAACTTGCTGTCACAGAGAAAGTACCCTGCAGAGTTTTTTGTTCAGTTTATTTATTTTTCTATTTTTTAAAAAAAGACATTGTCAGAATAAGAACTAGAAAAAAGAGCATCAGCTTGTGTAAAAAAGGGAAGCATGTCCTGCTTTATCTATGCAACCTCATGTTGAGGACGATTCTCAGGGTCATGGTGCGTTTGCTGTTTTCTTAAATCGTTATCTTGCCAATAGCAGGGTATGAACCAATCTTGTGCCAGAAAATCAGCAGTTTCCTTAAACTAGTTGTATTACTTCAGATTTTTAAAGCCTAATTGGCAAAGTTTTCCACAGCTGTTATGCATGACCATGACACACAGCTAAAGTTTTCTGTAGCACCTGCAATTACATTAAAAAACAATGAGAAAATTATTGAGCAAAAATGCAATGTGGTTCAAGAGAATGTGTGAGTGTGGAATGCTATCTTTATGTTTCCTTTTTTCATTTCTTAACAGGACATGTGGTCTAAAAACTTGTGCACACATGATGTAATGGATGCACACTCTCATCACACATTATTTATACCAGTCTGCATGGAGGAGAAGATGTATGCATGTTTTTGTACATTGTTTATGCATCTGGCATCTGACCTTGTTTCCACTGAGGGCCTATGGGATGTGCTAGAGATCATTGTGGGAATTATCTAGGATAGAAAAATGAATGCATGTTTGAACAATACAGTGAAGTGAAGAGTGATGCCAATGCAAAAATGCGTTAAAATAAAAAAAAAAGAAAAGTTATTTTCTTTTTTAAAAAAGTCTTTTGTATAATGAGCCTAGAACACATACCTGCACAATCCTTTTTGTCATTTCCTGTAAATAAACATTCGATAATTCGAAAAAAAAAAATAGAAAGGTTGTATGATTATGCATTGATGTGTGAAAATATTAAACGAGTCAAAACCCAAAGTAATTGGACAGCAGGGTTGTTGAACTTGGACTTCACCCTGATGCAGCTACACCATCAGTGTCCGTTTATTCTGCTGTGATGACAGTCCTGGTTCAGGTGCTGAAAGCACACATAAAAGCCATGCATGCATTAGTTTTGAATGAGCAGAATCATGTTTGTGTAGCCTGGTTGCTGTCAGTCAGTGTTCAGGAGTGTAATTTGTTTTGAGACAACATCGCTGTTGAGTGGGTGTAGTGCCACAGTTGCTTTTTGACAGATTTTTCAGTCAAACAAAAACACATTCCAGGGTGGCACAGGCTTCACTATTCAGTGTTTTTCAGTCCATCATTCATGCCAAAATGCAATTATCTAATTAAAAATCAGTTCAATCCCTGAATTAGCAGATTATTTGATCTAGTTTATTGTTTTAAGGTATTTATTTTAAGGCATCACCCTCTTGGCTCTGGTAATGTTTCCCAAACACACATTAACACCTATGATTCTCAGAGGTTGCCCCTATTACAAAATGCATGTTTTAACCACTTGTTTTAAAAATTGGGCTGGCCAAAGGCTAAAAACACCAAAACAATAAAAGTTTAGTAGCACCAAAAACAATAAAAGTTTCTTTAAAAAATACATAAATAAATAAATAAGAGGAACCATTGATGCATAGTCATAATTCATGCCTATGCAATGCACTATTTATGACTCATAAAAAGTGTAATGCATGTGACAACTAACAAACCAATGCAAGCAAAAACAATAAGAATAACAATCTTTCAAAAAGGTGAGAATAGCAATAAAGCTTCCAACGAAACAATTTTGAATAAAAAGAGCGTTGCCATTTTTAATTTTAAGAAATTAACATGTCCAACAGCAAGAAAGATCCTGGTTTAAACCTTTAGCAGGTGCCTTTTTATGTGGATTTTGCATCTCCATCCATGAATGTGTGAGTCCTCTTTGGTTGCTTCAGTTTCCCTCCACAGTCTAAAAACATGCATAGAGTAATTGGCATTAAATTATTTTTAGGAGTAAGTGAGCATAAGCCAAATGGAAATCTTTGAAATTTCCCTCTGGGATTAATAAAGTATTTTTAATTTAATTTCAATTTATCTTACAGCAGATGGGATCGGCTCCAACCTTCCTCCCCAAACAACCCTGGATAAGTTGGCACAAAAACAGAATACAAAATTAACGTTTAAACTTTGTCAAGTAATATGTAAATTAATGTGAAACCCGCTGATCTTGGTTGCAGGATACATATTCAGTTTAAAAACATGTATTTGCATGGCTTTTAAAAAAGTAATATTTAACATGATTTACATGAAACTGGATCAGTTCAATTGTTTTTTAAACAGGCCCTCATGTTGTAATAATAAGTGAAAAAAAAAGCGCTGACAGATATTCTGTTTCCATTTTAATACTTTCATTTTACAGCTGTGCAAAATCATTAGCTGGATTAATGTTCGACGTCAGCGCACAAAATGAAGTAAACAACAATATATGACGGCAATTAGACTTAAAGACAAAATGAATAACGGTCTAAAAATAAAAGAAAATGTATTAAATTGATTTCTTCACAAGTACAAACTCTCTTGTGTATGATGTGGACCACAACACAAGTGTTACAATTCTTAAAGACAAATCACAACAACAAGTGCAGCTAATGAGATGCTTTCATACACTGTAAATTGCATTTTGGCATTTTTGTTGTGCAAATGTTTTACTTTATACCCAATCAACAAGTTTCTAGTATGGTTTTATGAACATACTTGATCAAACACATCTCAAACACACAAAAATCATTCTATTTAACTCAATATTTTAAGGCAGCGCTTTCACTCATATTTTTAAGTTAAACATTTCACAGTTATTTGTCTCACCTCCAATGACAGTGGGATGTCATTATGGCTAGGATAGATGATAAACCTCATCTTCTACATCCTTCTTTTTTGTTTGTTTTCCAAACTAAGCCCCTAATGGATGTCGTCTCTTCATGTTATAATGTTTTGACCAAGGAGATCGACTTGCACACCAACACCTACTGTGGTAAATTTGACTTGATGACAAACCTCCAGCACACCATATTTTTTTAAAGGGCAGCAGCCATTTTTGATGTTGCAGCACCATGAAATCCCATTTTTCACTGAAACAAAACAGAGAAAAAAATATATATTCAGGAAAAACAAGTTGCCAGATTTTCTATGAAATTCGGTTCACACTGTGGAATATGAGCACACCCCCCACCTTCTTACCTTTCTTACAATATCACAGTCAGGTCAAGCAAACTTCTTGCACAAAAGAAAAATCAATCTTAAGACTAGAGTAGGTATTTACACAATCCCACTACAAAGCCACTGCATCCTGAGCTCCAGCTTAAGGTCAGAATGTCTTTCTGTGTTGGACCGGTTGCCATGGTGGTGGCTGCATAAATTCATGCTCTAAAACAAATTGTGTTTTTCTAAGCGCACTAATTCTGTAGACTAGAATTCTTTCTTTCATAAAAAGAAAAAAACCTTTAAACTTCCTCTTCTAGTAAAAATTCCCACTTGCATAATATCATCATGACTGCACATTGAAAATCTGGGTTTCTGGTTATTACACCCTTGTCTGAGTCTGCTGTGAGAACAGTATATAAATAATAAAGTTAGACATTAAGAAGGAATGATGTTCTGGCTCGTATGAGCATATCCTGCTGCAAAAACATGCTGCTGGCCAAAAGGTAAAAAAAAAAACGCTTTATTTCCTAATGAAAGTCTTAAAAACAAAGGGTTTTGCCAGGGGGCCTCACAGAGATTTAGATTTTAATCATGATAAAGAAAACATACTTTTTTGTTAATGATAAACAATTTCAACATGTGTCTGTGTGTCTGAGATAGCCTGTAATTCATTAGTGTTATATCCTCCCAACGTGGCATTTTAAGTCAGAGCTGAGTGTGTAGGGCTGCTGGAAGATGGAAGGAGATGGCATTACAGTCAAACTACAGATGTAGCAATATAAGCTGTGTAATGACATGTTTGTGGAACAGGTGAAGTTGGCATCCTGTGGGGCATGAGGGACACGCTCCACCTCCACACTGGCTTGAAATGTGAGGAAATTACAAAAAAAAATCTCACTAAAGCACAGAAATGTCATTGAATAAAGCTTGTTCATTTGGCCATTTTCTTCTTTTTGCCATGTTTCTTGTTTTGTTGTGGATGTCTGCTTGGCATGATGCCCATGCTTGTCATCTCTCTGTTTTAGCTAAGCTAATCCCTCAGAGGAATTCCTTTGACTGTGTTGTTCTCCGTCTCAAATGAAGCATTCTGACAATGTATGCATCTTTTGAATGTGGGTTTTCAGATGCCTGCAGCATCATCGATTTATCACATGCAGTTCTCTTTAGATAGATGGGACTTTCCATTACTTGTGTAGTTCAGATTTACAGAAGTGCTCCATGTTTTATTTTTAGAGAGGTTTTTAAACTTATCTAAAAAAGGGTCATTTTTCGGAACATCAGTGTTTCCCACCTGTCTGTCCATGAATGTAAAGCACTTAAACTCTTCTTGTCGGCCTATTCGCAACACAAATCAGTATAATTAAATGTAGTTGTTCATCATGTTTGTATTTAACTACCCAATACTCATATACAATGACCAAATTCATAAAATCCTTCAATATATTGACAGTGAATAGATAAATTGTGTAATTTTCAAGCAAATTTGTAACCATATTGTTGAGAAAATGTTTTAAAGGACAACCATTACTATTGTTTATGCTTCCACTGCAGATTGCAAATGCAGTCATTTGCAATGACATAGATTTCAAAGGGTTTTATATGGGATGTAATGGCAGATGTTGTAGTTTTGAATAATGTATGTTTTGGTCTTTACACAACTGTTCATGCAACTAAAGCCAACTGAGACTGGTTTAAAATACTCAGACAAAGCAAACCTTCATTCATTCAAAATTGAAAGGGGCTGTTTCATGCTTTTCAAATGTTCCAAAAGTCAACTACAGGCATATAAGCGAAACATTTTCCCCTCACCATTAGAGAAACTAATTTGGCGTTAAATTTTAGTTTGTTAAGCGTCTAATTTCCAATTGACTGCACTGAACCACCAAAGCTCTCAACCAATCTCGACATGTTTTACACCCATTTCATGACGTCGCCCCGGAACAGACACAGATTTTGAAGGGTAACAGATTTGGTTAGAGCACCAGCTTCATAACTAACGTGGACGCTATTTGTAAACACTGATGGATGATCGGACTCCAATCGACAGAATAAAATAGACCAGCCTGTTATGGAGTTGTATGCGCTCGACAGAGTCTGAAATGGAGTTTGAAGTCAATGCGGTACCACAGAAACCCCTGACAAGTAAGTCAATTAGCACAGAAATCATAGGCTAACAGTTAGCATTGAGCTGGGTTGTCCTCTGTTCATGAGGCATTTTTATGGTGGGAACTACATCAGGATTCAGAAATAATCCCAGAGAGAGAAAACTTTACTGCCCGAGCTTCATGAAGTTGTTTGGAGAGAAGCTGACACAAAAATTTGAGGGTTTTTTCTGCTCCTTAAGATACAATCCAACCAATTCTGGCAAGTAGATTCAGTGTAAAAAAAATAAAAATAAAAAATGTCCGTGAGAAAGTCTTCCACTAGGTATTTTCTTTCTCAGAGTGTGTGGATAGGTTAGGATTCTCTTCAAGTTTCTCTTGAAGAAAGTGGGTGTCTTGCTACGATGCTGCATATTTGTTGCTTCATGATTGGTGCCACATCATTACGTACACTGGTGATCAGTCAGTCATGTAAGGAAGCTAGAGCTTGGCCTGAATATTCATATTTATCACTCAAATATGCACAAATGAAGAAAAAACAACTCATTAAGTTTTTTTTATGAGAAAATAACACAGTAACACTGTTAAAAGCTCTTAAAAGTCCATTTTCCATGATATGGCTCCTTTAAGTTACGGATGTCATGTATATTCTTTTGCATGCTTATAAAGATGAAAGTTAAAGTGACATATTCTTTGGACATGTTTGGTCTCATTGGTTGTGAGAACAGAATAGAGGGGTGGTGGTGGGGTACTATGGGGGGAGGTGGATTAATAAACAGGACACATTGAGACTGTAATAAGATTGTGATTTTGCACTTAATTAATCCCTCAAGTTCAAGTTCAGGTAATTTATTGTCCCAAATGGGAAATTTGTTTGCAGACAGGTCCACAGAAACAATGTAGTGTTAGGCAATAAATAAAAGATAAACAAAAATACACTCGCATGCACAAAACATGACTGTCCAATAATATCACTAATAAATCACCAAGGAAGTAAAAGCCCACAACAATAAGATCAGCAAAACATACAATAAGCCAACGATGATAATAGTCTAAATAAAAACACTAAAAAGAGAGAAATATCCCAAATTGAACAATCAACAAAGACATAACATCTGAAACTGTTTAAAATGCAGTAGCACAGGGAACAAAGGAGTTTGTTTGTTTTGAGTCTTGTGGTCCCTATCGACAGATTTGTTTGGATTTATTTCCACAGTATCCCTTTTTTAATGCCACTGTGACATCTTTACGAATGAAGTTTCTTTCAAACACCTTGATGAAGCTCAGGAATTGGTTCACCTCACCTCATACACACATTTTCATATGAGTTCATATATTTATTATAATCGATTTCAACATAAATGTCTAATTAAACCGTGGGGGAGGGGTGTTAGTGCCTCTTATCTTCCTTAACTTGAAATCATCCTGCAACACATTTGCATAATGAAAGCTGTAGTTAGTGTCATCTTTAGCACACCCCAAATACAGAATAATGATGGTAGCAAACATCATTTGCACAGCTTGCATTGCCCAACTTTGCTCATTCAAGAATGGTACTAAGATGATTTAACCCTCAGCATGTTGGGTGCATATCTTACTGTTAGCTATCAAGTAATTTGGCTTTTAAACAGGAAAAACATCACTGAATTATTGAAGGATGTAACACTTTGGGCTGCATACCTCTCCTAACCCTTAACTAAATCAATCCCTGATCAGACACCTAATCTGGATCAAATCCGAAGTGAGTCATTGCTAAACTAGCCCATGCTCCGCCCCTGGTAAAACTGAAACATGTCCCTGACTACCACAACAGAAGAAAAGATCTTTCTTACCCTCTCTTGACACTCATATAACCAGACGTTAAAATCTAATCATGTATTCTCCAAAGACTTGACTATTCTGTAAAAACATTGCAGTAATGACAGACAAAACCCCTCGTGTTGGTCCATCAGTGGTGATAACAATGCCAAAGTTCAGGACAAACTGCTGTGAGACATCATTGCGCCAACCTCTGTAAGCTTCGTACACAGATCAACATAAACCAGCCAGAGCAGAGACGCACTTGCTTGTTTCAGACACAATGTGAAAAGATCTTTTTCTGCAAATAGGATGTCTTTTGAAACATTGAGGGAGTTAAGATATTTTGAGGCTCCCAAAGTAAAATTACAAACCCCTTAATGAGCATAATGGGGAATCTGTAATGCTTTGTGACCAAGAAATTCATTACTTGTAATGATGTTTTGTTTGCACGTAAGGGATAACTAACTTAAATCAATAAACATGGCTCAGGAAATCCCTCTGTGTTTTCCTTTTGTCGTTTGATATAAGGACGATGATATGAAGACAGAAAACTTTTTCTGCTGCCTGTCCATCAGAAAATAGATTGTCACAATGATATAAAGCTAGTCACACCTTTTCTTTTTATGCTTTCAACCCTCATCCTACAGTCACCCAAACTGTTTTACTGTATGCTTTTCTCTAATTCATCCCTGTGTAATGTGAATGAGAAGTATGTTTCACTGGTTCCTTCTTGGCTTCGTCTGAACTGCATATTGATTGCTCTGGTGGAATGATGATGATGATGATGATGATGTTGGGATAAGGTTTGCCTCGGGCAGTTGGTAATCAGAGATGTCCTCCAAGACCCCCCTCTGCTTCCCTCTCCTTTGATCAGAGGACTCAGATGGATATTAACAGTAGTTTTGTGTGTGTCTGTGTGTGTGTTGGGGGGGGGTGGTAGTGGTTGATTGGGGGATCACAGAGTGGTACACATCACTAGCCCAAGGCAAGACGCTCCCTTTGAAGCAGGTATCTCACACAGGCCGCTGCTCCAGCAGAAGAAAGAGGAATACAGAGCAGTGGCATTGCAGTATGACAAGAGACCGGAGATGTAGTGGAAAAGTAAAAAATGACCTCGTGTCACTGTTCCTGTCCTCTTTTCCTCATCCTCATTGGACATGGCCGCAGGGTTTAAGGAAAGACAAGGGAAATTTGAGAAGGATGTAGGAAAAGATAATCAAGCTGTGATGTAGGTTTCCTCAATAAACAAATCACAGCTGGCACAACTGGATCAACATTATGGGGCTCTGGATGTTTCAGCTGCAAGGAATTGACAGAATTTTCTCTTTTTCTTTCATAATGAAGGATGCACCAGTGTTTCGTACAATAAAGGAGACAAAAAGGGAAGTTTTGAAGCTTCTTTCCTTAGAATCAAGAGAATTTGACCGTCTCTTGTCTTGGCTGCTTGAGGTCTTGCAGGTCTTTTTTTGCACCTACGGAACTTAAAAAATAACAAAAACTTCAAAGACTTCACTTGTTAGCCATTTTAATCCCTTCATCATCTTCCTTTTCTGCTGTACAGATACGGGCATGAAAAAGTTCCCCTTTCTGCTGACTGCCAGCCACTTACCAGCCACTTACCAGCAACTTGTCCGCTAATTCAATTGCACAGAGAAACGCCTGTGTGCCCAGGGGAAACAATTTCAGAGCATGAATGAATGCCCGCAACAAGGACGTTTCCACACGCCAAGTTTGGACACCGTGCGTGATGACGTATTTGCGGGACAAATCATTCAGCCAGTGATAGTGCAGTACAGTAATAGTGCATTATCACTGCACCACTTCTGGCAGAAAAAGGCGGAACTTTTTCACCCCCGCATCTGTAGCATCCAGTCTGTCTGGTACCCCACTCAAGGAAAATTACTTTTCATTTCATTTTGGATTCCTGCACATGCTTTTTCATCTGTTGGAGGGGTTGAGTTTGAAAATGTCTAAGTTTTAATTGAGTGGCAGGTAAAGCTGAGTACCAAAGCCAAAAGCTACAGGAAAGTGTGTTCTTGTGAGGATGATACAATACTTCTATTTATCTACACATTAAGCTTGAGCCTCCTGGTTTAACCTTTTTTGTAGAAACACATCATGGGAAATCATGGGATTATTGTATTTAGGACAGTGAAAGAGTCAGAGTATATGGAATGAAGTCATTTTTCATTCATTACTTTTTTTCTAAGCAACTGAACCTGGTTAGTGCAGTTTACAGTGTATTGATTCAGTATTGACATGAGTATACAGTATAGCGGGATCTGCTGTTTTCTGAAGGAAAAAAAAGGGTAAAACTGTCAGAGAAAGCTGCATTTAATAAGAATTTTGTGGAGGAAGCTCAGATTTTGGTCCAAAGCACCATTTAGGTTATTTCAATGGCTTGACTATAACCAGTATTTGTCATATGCTGCTTTTTAAATCAAGTAAAAATGTTGATGACTTTAGCTTCGGGCTCCTTTAAGATGTTAAATATATTTTTGTCATTAATCTCAGGTTTACTGTCAACCCTTTCAAATTTGGTGCCCTAGGCAAGATTTTAGCTGGCGCCCCCTTGCATTGCAGTCAGTTTACAATCGATTTTTATACTTCCACAGAAGTTGCATGTATAAATGCATGGAAGTAACATCAAATAAACCTGAGGAAACTACTGACACAGCCTAGATTACAATGTAAAAATTGCACATATTATCTGCAGATACTAGATAAACAGAATGTTCTGTTGACGTGCTAAATAAAATAGTAAACATGAAAGCAAAATACATTGATTAAAAATGCCAAATAGATAAGGTATTGCAAAGAACAATAGATACTGAAACCAGTGCAAACAACAACACAGTAAATATTGCACACAGTAATACAAGGAAAATATCAGAGACCTCTTGATCAATCTCTAACAATGATTCCAACAGAAGAAGATATCTGTAATAAAAGCCTCAACATCTAAATGAACTTGCTTTACAGTCTATTTTTTCTCAAGTTTTTTTTATTTTATGCAAAGTCATCTATAATGTCATCATAAGCCAGTTGTTTTGCAACAGCATGGTTTCTGCTTATGATGGAGCTCCCACTGAGTCGTACCGTTGCTGATCTCGGTAGAGGTTTAAATCAGACTGAGCTTGAAGAAGCTTCTTTCAGGGTATACTGTATGATGGTGAAGAATTTAGTCCTAATGCTGCATAACTACACTGTAAACCCGAACATTACTACTGACTCAAAAGTATTGTGAGAACAGTAATCAAAATCCGCTATTAAGTCAACCCAACTTTAAGTAATTAAGTGTTCCGAACGAGGAATGTAGTTATAATTTTGTGTTACTTAAATTGTCTGAGTGGTCATCACTGCCTTACTCAAAAGCTTTGAATGCACTAAGGCGTGCAACGTAATGACGTCAGTGCGTCATTACGTTGGTAGGACTGAAGGAGGCTAAATTCAAACCAGCATGGCGGTCGCGACGCGAGGGAATTTCATCGTTTGCTGAAGTTAAGAAAACTGGTAAGTACAATGGTAAAGTCTTCCCAAACCCACCTGAATGTTGATTAATTGCATGAAATACCACAACAAAGTCTTTTTTTTTGTTTACCCGCGCTTTATTTTGTACATTCAGCGTAACATGCGGTCACAGTTAACGGTCTTCGGCGAGGACGTGTTGCGTGAGTTGAGTGCAGTTATAATGACGATAAATATTTTCAGTCGACGCCAGTTTTGTTTCTTTTAATAAATGTATTTCTGCTGGTAAAGCTAACATTTGGTTGAAAATAAGCCGGCATGATACAGTAGAGCCCCCCCCCCCCCCCCCCCCCCCCCCCCCCCCCTCGCCTCCCTCGAAGAAGACGGTGTGTGCGGGGGGGTCTCATTTGTGTGTAATTGGAGCAGACGAAAGTTAAGCTTTTCAGGCGATTCAGATTAAGACTATTTACCGATATCATCAGGTGAACCGAAGGAGTTGTTAACTTCAAGAAAGCAGACATACTAATTGTTTGTGTTTCCTGTAGGATGAAGTTGGTACCAGCACAAGGCGTCCTTGGCAATCAAGGTAATGCTTAATTTTTTTTTCATTCAAGTAAGATGTATCCATTAAATTTAATGTTTGGGCAGGAATGTTGATGATTATTGTTTTTGCTTTTAACTGAATTTTTTGGTGAGCCAGATAATGCAGTTTTCAACCAGAATTGATACATATTCATGTTGTAATCACAAACCAGCTTTAAAAATGTAAGTTATCTCCTCTCTTTTAGGGAGCTTCCCACCCCCTTAGTCAAAACGTACTTATTCTATCTATTGTACTGGCTATCTATTTTTTAAAGAATAGTGCACCCATCAAATGTGACTGTGTGTTTGCCTTTAGCATTTTACTCAGTCTTTCACATACTTTTTGTGTCCATGTTATTCTGTAGGTCTGTGCTGAGTTCAGGATCACCAACATGGTTTTATGCAGAACTATATCAGCACATTCCACAGCTCATGGAGCTTCACAGACAGAACGCAGCTCGTACTGGAAGCGTGGCAGGAGCACTGCGGGACATCCTACATAATTATGAAATTGAGGTGAGTTAAAAAAAAAGTGAAAATAGACTGTCTAAATTTTATCCAGGTTTGTCAGCATTTACCACCACCATCATTACTATATACTGCTACTATACAAGGGGCAGTCCTTCGCTTTTAACTAGTTCTCAATTAGTTATCCTGTAATTTGAACATGTTTAGCACATTAATATGTCAGCATATTAGCAGCAAAGGGCCACTGTTTTTTTTTCTCATGTGTCTTTGTGTCCACTCAGGATGTGCACGATATCAACAATGAAACACACTGCGGCCCCAAGTGTTTACTCAGTTCACCTGCAAGAAGAGGACACAGTTTTTCAAGACTTGGAATGTAAGTCTAAACATCTTTTTATAGAAGATCTCATCACTAATCACCTTTTACAATTAGAGATATTTTGAAGTGCCTTAATGTTGTAAGTAGGACCCTAAGGCTTCTTTTTCTCACCATCACATACAGTACTTACTCCTCTCTTTCTTGTGTCTGTCAGACACACACACACCCCCACACAGGTTAAGATGGCACCCCCAGCAGAAATCCCAGGGATTCCTCAAAATTTGAAAGGAAATTTTTTAGTTGAGCCACTTAAAGGATAAATTAATTCTTTCAACCTGGACCTTATTTCTAGGAGTTTATACGTGCATTTACTCAGCGGTAAAATTTCTGTATCACTTTGAGTCCTTTGGGCAATATTTAGATTAAGCTACCCTCCGGCATGCATCCATATAATGGGAGACAGAGCGGCCTCTGTACAAGACATTATCTACAGCAAAACTCTTTCATTTCACCGATTCTTTAAGTAGAATGAACGAACAAACGCATATGATTGTCCTGTGAGTTCAAAGTTTTGCGGATTGCAGTTTGTTGGTGTCTGGGTAGCGAGCTGTGTTTCTCAGTTATGCTGCATCAGCACCCATTGGGGGTGCGCAGCCTGTAGAGTGCAGAGAAACCCCCAATAACTAACAGAGAGTTAACTGTGAACTCACAGGACAATAGTACTCGTTCGTTCATTCTACTTCAAGTATTGGTGAAATGAAAGTTTTACTGCAGATAATGCCTCATAAGTTATCCTTTAAACTTAAATGGAGGGGCAGAGGAGTAGTGGAGGGGGTTAACTTATCTTTGCTGTTGTTGTGTAATACGTAGTGGTAGGGCTGGACGATAATTCAATATCAATATATATCGATCGATAGAGGTTTTTTCAATATAAAAAAAGAGGGTCAATAAAAGTTCAACATAGAAGCACAGTTTTCTGCAGTAGCCTATCAGGTAGCATGATACTACAGTCACTCCTTCATCCAAACCAATCACAAACGCAGACCAGGCAAAGGCTGAACTGGAATTCAGTGTTATGCCCCTTTCAGACTTCCACTGGAAAGCGGTAATATTGTGAACTCTGTCCTTTATAACGCTGCATTCAGACATGCGTACTGGTCTCTTACCTCAGATCTTTATTATAAGTAGGTCATTCAGCAAAAGCTTAAATGGTCAGGGCTGCACCTAACATAGCTTTTAATTTGATAACGGCTTTTTTTTTTTTTTTGATAAATATCGATATCGATCGATACAGATTTTTTTTATCGATAATCTTTTTTTCTATATCGTCCAGCCCTACGTAGTGGTATACTTCATTTTTGAGTGGGCAGCTGTATAGGTATTCAGAAATACTTACCAGTGTACTTTTGCATTTTCCAGAGGGAGGAATCAGAGGAGCCGGACATCGGGAACACACCCACTGGTATTGTCTCAGTGATCAGAGGAAGAAGTGCATCTTTTTCGGTTAATAATTTTATATATATATGTATATGTGCAATGACCTGACTTGATATCTTTAGATTTACTTTTTGGTTATATATTTATTTAAAATTATTTACTTAAGTTATGTTTTAGAATGACCATAAATGTAAAATAACTTGAAGATGTTGTTTATACCTTTACACTGAGCACAAGTTCCCAATGCTTTTATTCAGGCATTTTAGAATTTGCAGTGATTTACACATAACCATACAAACTTGTTTTATACCATGTCTGTGTGGATGTATGTTGACTGTTCTTTTTCATATGCAAGGTTTCCTTCAACCAAAAAGGGTGTGTTTACATTTTTAGATTGTGCATTTGTTGGCTTGTCTGGGTGCCCACACATAAATGATTTTAAGATGTCATTTTTTATCTTGACCACTGTCGATCCCAGCGCTCTTGTGATTTATGTACACACACCCATACAGATGTGTCTGTGGTTATTGTACTTCTGTTGCTGTGATGAAAATGTTTTGAAGAAATAGACATGAATAAAACATTTGAAATATTCTGCATTTGTTGTGTGATGAACTTTGAGTAATCTGAATTTTTAAAAACAAGCAATTTATGAGATGTGAAATTATTTTTTTTGTTACTAACAAGTATATTTTTTAGTTTAAAATGTTGATCAATTAAGTACAATATCATCATAACAAATTATTACAAATAAATTAAAAGATATATACAAATTAAAACAAATGTTTTGAGTACAGAACACTCACAATTTTTTTTTATAATAAGCACTATTTGAGTGTAAATAATGTAAAAAAATTAAGTACTTCAAACTTAAATATTTTAACTTGCTAACTCAAAAACTTTGAGGTAATCAGTTTCCTAAAAAGTTTTGAGTATTCTGAACTTATTCGGGTTTACAGTGTACAGCAAGATGGGCTGAAATAAAGCAGAGAGGAGTAAATGATGCTGGGATAGCTGAAATATTTTGTAAGTGCATCTGAGTATATCCCTCCTGTTGTCCTCATTTTCTGTATACACCCTTTGTCCTCCGGGTCAAAATGACCCGTCGTCATTAAACCCCCAATATAAGCAGTTTAATTTAATTTTAAACACAAAATATTATATTGCTTGAAGAAACAACTTAACATTCACCACAAATTATGTGAATACTTGTGTTTTTCCTCGTCATCTGGCAGAAAACTGTATTTTATTGAAGACACCACTACCATTGTCAGTTGTATTGTTGTTTCCTGTATAGGTGGTAAGTAATATTTGTATAGTATTTCTATAACAGAAATGTGCAAAAAGGAGTTTTTAATGCATTTTTTCATTCATCCCAATGAGTCAGTTTTTTTTTTAACATGTGAACCAAACAAACATTTCATTCAACAGCACATGTAGGGCAATATACAAGTGCACAGCCTTTGCAGATAAATTTCTTACACCTGTAGCACACAGTATGTGTTTTACAGTCCTTCTTTGTTGGGCAAAACTGACACCTCTTCTAGGGCTGGGCGATATGGACCAAAAGTCATATCTCGATATATTTAGGCTGAATATCGATATACGATATATATCTCGATATTTTTAATCGCAAGGTGAGATCAAATATTTTATTATAGTCAGAGCCAAATATGACATTACAAGTAGTTTAATTTAACCAGACCGGATGAAATAATGCTCAGCTGTTCAAAGAATGATCAAATGTAAACAGAAATACTGTATAATACTGTATGTAATAATACTCGCAGATGCAAGTAAGGAACATTACACAGAATTAAATGTAACAAACCCTAGTAACGTCAGCATTTATATACAAAGACAAAACAAACACACATTGAACTCCATATCTCGATATGGGTGATATGGTCCAATTCCATATCTCATTTGAAAATATATCGATATATTTTTCATATCGATATATCGCCCAGCCCTAACCTCTTCGTCTTGCTTGCACCAGCGTGGGCAGTGGCTGTGACAGCTGGCTCCTCAGGTCGATCAGGAGATGTGGCACTCTGAATAGCTTTCACAACTGCTGCAGAGGCTTCTGTGCGGGGGACATGCTTCCTTCTTTCAATGAGCGGGGTTACAAGCGCCTTTCCGAGCTGCTCCAGGAACACCCTCCTCTTGTTCGCTTACTAGACATGATCTCTACTAATCAGTGCTCCTGATTGATCTGAGACTAAACTAAAACATTCTCGCATTCTGTGGCGTGAAACTAACTCTGTGACTTTGATTTCAACTGAAGTTGACTGACGGGTCATTTTGACCCGAAGGACATCTTTGTACCTTTTTTTGTACAGCTTACATGAAAGTGTGACTAAAGGCAACAGTTCACTTTTTCTAATGTTTGGGTCAATCTAGAAAAAGTCATGAAATTTCAAGTTGAAAAAATATTGTTTAGGGGATTTTTTGTAAGTTTTTAACACAGTGACGGGTCATTTTGACCCGAGGACAACAGGAGGGATATGTAACTACTGGATGCTACATTTTAACAGAAAGAGAAAAATCTTTGTGACTGATATATGAGACTGAAATGTATATGTCAAGAAAGGAAGACATGCACACACAATGATACTGTATATAGCTTATGAATATGTGGAGGCTAAGGTTTGAATTATGAACAGTACTGTAATGCACTTTAAATGTTTTAACATTTATTAACATTTTAAACAAACTGTGACACAATAAATTAAAGGCTTACAGCATAAAGGGGATTTTAACTGACAAAGAAGCTGGAAAAACATGGCCAACAGGTTGGATATTAAATTTCCCAGTATCCCTGATGAATTTCAAGTCAACATAACATTAATTTACAGTAAAGCTGCAACTGCCCAAAGTAAGCTAGCATGTTAACACTGCTCCAACAACAGCAGCTATATCCATTAACAATATTATTCATCCCATTGACACTTCTGTACTTCTGTCTTTTCTGGTTTTCTTCTTCTTTCCTTATTTTCCTTTCCAGGCTGCCATACTGTTTTTCACTTTTTAACATTTTAATCCTGTTAAGTATTCATCAAACTGCTTGTGTTATGGCCAATTCACACCGGAACTGTGTGCGCTGCATTATGGGTGCGCTGCTGCTTCGTTCCGAGCTCCACTGTGCATCAACTTACGAGTGTGTTAGACATGAAGTGCCTGCGACTGCAGTCTGTGCCAAGAACCTTCCCGCAGTTACAATGGCCGACAAGGCGCCGCCATACATCCAATCCATACGGGAAGTCTCAAGTGGAAGTGAGATAAACACCGCCAAGAGTAACTATCTGCATCTGCTTCCAAAGAGATGTGTGTGGTGTAGTCGGGTGGTTAGGATTAGGGGAAAGGTCAGGGTTAGGGTTGTATTTTAGTAAGTTACATGAAGAAGAAACTTCTGATGGGACTTCCAGTGTGGATTGGATATATGGCAATGTACCGTGATGGCAGTTGGGTCCCCCTCGTCTGTGTAGGTGGATCCGCGAGGATCATGTGATAACAACCACAATAAGGAGGGCTGAATAAACCTCCAGTGGTCCATGGTTGAAGAAAACACACAAGACCCCCCAACCCCCCCCGATTGACTTTTAACCTGGTGTCACTGTTAATGGCGTAATCTTTACATATCTATGCCGATTGCACATCTCCAGAGCTTTTATTTTGAAATTTACCAGATGCTTTAGACTGCTATCATTTTTTCTGTCTGGTCCTATCTGAACTGCAGAGCTTGATGCATGTTCCTTCAAAAATAGACCCGTGACCCATTTTTAGCAGATTACCTCTGTGAGACGCATCTGGGACAAATCTCAAACGCGTCAGGTGTGAATTCAACCATTGACTAAAATGGCCAGGATTAGTTCTGCAGACAGCACCACACACAGAACACGCCACTCATGGACCCGGTGTGAACTGGCATTTGTCATATCTGGTCAGAAATCAGACAACTTCCCTCTTGATCTGCCCCACTCTCACAGAGGACAGGTAGCAAAAACAATGCATTGGCATTATCCAAGAGTCTGTTGCTACAAAGTTATGTTGCTTATGAAATGGAATGAAATGAAAAATACTTTATTCATCCCAGAAGGGAAATTCAGTATTGTAAAAGCTCACTTTAAAAAAAAAAAATAAACAAAAAAGTCAGTCAGTCTTGTTCTTTAGGGTGATGCTGCTGGCAGGAATGAATTTCTTTATCTCTCCGTCCTACAGCGAACCTGATGCAGCCTCCCACTGAACACACTCTGTTGATTCTTCACCGTGTTGTGGAGAGGATGGGAAGTGTCCTCCATCATCTTCATCAGCTTGTGCAGCATTCTTTTCTGAACGATCAGCTCCAGCGGCTCCAGAGTTATCCCCAGCACAGAACCAGCTTTCTTGATCAGCTTGTTTAGTTTCTTCAAGTCTCTGGTTCTGATGCTGTGGCCCCATCAGATGGCTGCAAAGCACTTTCCACAACAGACTTGTAGAAGATCTGCAACATCTTGGTGCAGACGTTGAATGATCTCAGCTTCCTTAAGAAGTAGAGTCTGCTCTGAGCTTTCTTGTAGATGTAGTCAGTGTTGCATTTCCACTCGAGTCTGTTGTCCAGCTGAACTCCAAGGTATTTGTAGTTCTCCACCACCTCCACCTCCTATAAGTTATATCCTATATAACTTATAGGATATTTAGAAATATTAGTAGCACTGTTTGTATTTGTTTTTTTTAAAATGTCTTCCCATTTGTGGCGCCCCCCAAAAATCTTGGCTCCCTTAGCATTCGCTTACAGTTTATGCCAAGGGTCGACTCTTTTCAGGTTGCACATTAAAGCATCATTTTATTCATACATCAGGCTTCATACATTCAGAATGAATGTCACTGATGTTTGTCATAATTAACTGGATTAAATTATAGGTTATAACTTTATTATACATAACATACAGAACCGTTCTGATTATTGTTCTGACTCCTCTGTCTGAAATCTTGCGAGGAGCACCTGGCTGTGGCCAGTTAATGACGATGCCATGTTCTTTCGACTTCCGGATGATGTCCCCAGTAGTGCTCACTGGAACTTCCAGAAATTTAGAAATGCACCTGTAACCAATTCCTTCAGTGTGTCTTGCAATAATAAGGTTGCGTAGGTCTTTAGACAGCTCTTTGCTTTTATCCATAATGGAATGCTTCTTGTCTGACACTTTGGTGATGAGAAACCTTTTTAAAGGCATCAGTCAGGACTAAAGCAGCTAATATTACTTTGCACTGATAGGGGACAGGATTACTTTCTAAATACTGACAGACTCCAGCTGATTTCTTGGCTTTTCATATCTTTTTACCCCCCTACATTTCTTCATGTGTTCAGTATGTGTCATTTCACTATATTAGACATAACTTCATTTATGGACGTAAATGTTAGGATTTCTTTGTATGTGTGCATTTCTTTGGTTGTTGCCAACAAATGGTGAAAATTTCATGTCAATAGCTCTACTAGAAATATATTTTCTGAGAAAAAATGTTGACATGTTTAATACTTTTCCCTCGCAGGACATCCTGTCCTGCTCTTGGAAGTTAACTAAATTATCAACCAAAATACTCACTTATTTTTTCTTTTTTTTAATGTGAATGAATCATCTGCACTGTAGCATTTCTCACACAAGTTTCATTGATGAAATGGTGCAGGAAAATGTTTTAGCCCAAATCTAGACATTATCATTTAATCCATTATTATTAAATATTGTACTAAAAAAACAACTGTAGGCTGTATAAATGATGGTCAAATAGTCAAATAGCAGCCCACTGCTCTTAGGTTCAACCCAAGATGGGTTAAATGCAGAGAAAGAATTTCCTAATTGGCACACTAATTGGAATTAATAAAGTATATGTAAATACTGTATATTAAATCCAGTGTTGGATCAAAACAGTACAATGCAGTTTAGATTTAGTCTTAGTAGTCTAAGCTTAGACAGCTAAAAAGAAGTTTCACTTTTAGACCAGTGGTAGACAGATTTTAGCCTAGATGTCAAAGGACCATTAGACATCTATTAGACATCTTTTAGACCAAAAAATGCTCAGTGGGCACTGATGAAAATTGACTGGACTTGTTTTATTTGTTTTTTTTTTTTAACGAAGCATATATTTCAGAATATTTTGGATAGCAGCTTTTGATGGTGCCCAATTTTTAACATTGGAACCTGATTTCAAAAGCTGCTGTTCACAGGCTCCCAAAACACAATTTCCAAGTAAACAAAACCTTCAAATAATAAGAAACGTAAGCAGATACCCCTCAAGTCATCTCTATGTGGACATGGCCTTAATTTTAACAATCACACAGGCTGTGAACATAAAAGCCTGATATACCCTTGTGCTCTTTGGGGACCCCAATCCTTAGATTACTTTTGTTCATTTGTGCTACAGAATTTACACTGAATAACTTCAACTGGATGTACAGAAAGCCAGTTTAGCCTCATATGTAATGCCTCTTAAAGTCTGTTTAGTAGCACCACTTGAAATGTTTAATTATACAGACGAGAGTCAAACCAAGACTTATTTTTTGGGTGTGAAATGATTCTGCCCTGTGGACCAACCTCCCAGCCTCACCATCTTCCTTTTGACTTATTTTAACCTCCATACCACTGCCTCTTTCCCACTTTCTGCTCCTCATTCCCTACTCCTTCTCCATCTCATCAAACAAAGGAGAAAGGACACCTTCTCCAGAGGAATACCATTTCCTCTGTGAATGTTGCCACTGCTCTAAGCCTTTCTTTCTCACACCATTTCACTGAAGTGTTTTTCATCTTTTTGCCTTTCTCTCATCTCCTGGGAGGAGGACAAGGGGAGGAGACGGCCAAGTGGGCAGCCAGCGGTTAGAAATGATGGAAGATGTACTTCTCTGCATGGCATGCATTTCCTCTGTGCATCGCTGTTTCATATCAACGCCCTTGGCTGTCTGACCCGAGAGCCTCCCTACTGTGGTCATACGACAAAGAAAGTACGCCCTCTCTCAATTCTTAGTGTATTGGGACATGAGGAAAATGACAATCAGATCCTTACTAGGTTTTGAAAATGATAAAATATTAAACTGTGTCATTATCTATTCAGGCAAAATGAAGCTATAATTTGGAAGCAGAGAGTCAAAAACTGTAACCTTTCATAATTTAATCACTTGAAGTGATCATGTTTTTGTCTCACCCCGTGTTCACACTGGACGCAAATAAAATTATTTGCGCGAATGAATTACATGTTAAAGGTTGAATATGGAATACGGACAGAACAGCGACATCACGTGTGTCCAGGTTGTAGTTGCAACGGCAGAAAAACAACTCCAGCCGCTGGGATGCCAGGCTCACTGCCGATACGCAAGTGACCAGCAGTCTGCAGCATGTCCAACAAGTAACACAGAGGAGTTTATAACTGACAGCTAACGTTAGCCATGTTAGCAAACAAGCTAGCTTACCGATCCAGGAGGAAAGTCGCCTTCTCTGTGTTTTACTCCGTGGAAAACGTTTATGTGGGTCCATTTAGTGAAGTCTTCACCTAAATTTACTCCAGGTTTTGTTCTTCTCAGGTCACTCCTCCTCAGAAACAGATAACAATATCTCCAGGGCTCTGAAGCAGCTGCTTCACTGGTCATCTCCACGGTTTTCCCCTGTACAAGCCTGACTATGACCAAAATATTGTTTCCACACAGAGATCGCATTTGGCAACCCGCAATGGCGGCGTGTATTGGCTTATAGACGTAAATAAAATGCCATTATCGAACCCGTCAAAATTTATTTTATAATTATTATTAGGCTAAATATAATTTTTCTGGGAAATGTTGTACTTTCATTCTGTACACCCCCAAACGACCTGTGGAGGTATTATTTTTAAAAAAATATAGCTTTTAATAAAAATGTTCCATATTCAACCTTTAAGTCAACGTACAGATGCAAACAGACACACATTTTCTTGGGGCGGTGCATTTGACGTGAATTTGCGGCGCAACAAGCCTCAACGCGCGTCTTACTCGCGCGAATGAGGCGTCGTCTTTGCGCAAATAGTGTATTTTGCCTATTCACTTGATTTGAAAAAAACTGAACTCGAGCGTTTTATACGCGCGAACAATACGAGCCCCATCATTGAAAATGAATGAGATGTGATGTGAATGGACCGGTGCTCTGCAGCTCACTGCTCTCTTTTTTAGTAAGAAGAGAAAAGCGCTTTTCATGGATAAAATCACAAAGTGCTGCACACAAAAGCGGTGTAACAATACCATAAATTTAGGACTGAAAACTTGGTCAGCCAAAACCTCATTAACCAAAAGCTGCAGGTCTCTACGGCTGTCGTTTGACGGGATGAAATGTCACAACGCCGACACTCTGCAGTGAGAACAGAGAGCCTGTAGTTTCTGGAGGGATACGCGGCTCTGTCCTCGCTACATAAATAAATTGAGGTCGTTTGTTATAAAATGTCAATATAATTCAATATGAGTCTGTGCTCAGACTAGTGTAGTATTCAGTTTGGTCAGAAGATGACGCTCCAGTACCAGGAGTTCAGCCTCAGCTGATGTAAACAAACACTCGGATGACAGGAGCACGAAAGCGGTCAGTTAGGAGTTGCTTTTAAATTAAATTCTGGTTAAATTCTGAGAGGTGGAGTCGAGGAGACAGCAGAGACTCGTTAAACTGAGCTACAATAGCTAGCGACAGCAGCTATGTTGTTTTGCTGGAAGTTGGAAGTTGTTGGAAGTTTTGCTGGAAGTGCTAGCTAGCTGCAGCTAGATCACCAAAGGCAGATAGACAGATGCTCCGCAGCCGAAATACAGCACTTGTAGTTTGTATCCTGGAAGGATATGCAGCACCGATGCTCCCCGACAGATCATCAAATTGGGCTCGGGAAAGCCCCCTGGAAACAGCCGTCATCCAGACATAACTCCTGGATCAGGTGATGTAATTCACCGAGCTCCGAGACCTCTGGAGAATGTGCTGGACCCAAACACACCGGTGTCTTCAGTTCTCCGACTTCCAAAACAGGTAGAACGCTGCAACTCTCTCAAAGTAGGCTACTCACAATAACTGTGTTCTGCCATGTTCACCTGACTGAAGTGACCAACAAGTGACAAACCACCATCTCCCACTCCAGAAAGTTAAACTTGACGCGCGAATGAAGCATCTTATTCGGGCGTACTATACGCTTCATTCAGGCGAAAAAAACACCCGAATCAAGCGAGTAAACATCCAGCATTTGCACATTGAAATCTAGGCACGTATGCGAATGGAGGCGTCAGGTGTGAACACGGGGTCACACATTGGCCCAATACCAATTCCTTTTTTCATCCCTAGCCCTTCCCAATGACTCTAGCACTTAAAATTGATTAAATTTCAAGTGCTAGGATTAAATTATTACCCTAAGAAATGGGACAACCTCTTGAAATCCTAATGTATCACCAACAGTCGTCCGTGGTGCAATAAAGTGACATCACGGCTGTTTAAAGAAGAGTTCATAATGCCGTCTGCAGCAACAATAATCTCCCTTTCCTGGACGATTGGATTATTTTTTTGGCATTGGGATGAAAAACATAAAAATGAAAGGAAAAGAAGACACCTTTGACTCAAGCTTAAAGGTATAGTCCGTAGTTGCTCCCCATTTCTGTTCATAAACACTCTTCAAACTGAGTGCCTCTTTCCCCCCGGCAACTGGCCAAAGCCAATATTAACCCTGGTTTTCCAACGTGAAATATCTAAAACACCACAGAGTACTTCTTTTTCTTCACTGCATCCGTGTTTTACTTGTTCTTTTTCTAAGAATTCGAGTGACCGGCGTCTGCTCCAATCATAAGCTTATCTCCACACAACATCATGCCCTTAGCTCTGCCATTGGCTGGCGATATGTACAGAAATCTCTGTCAGGAAACATCCCGAATATACCAAAAGTATAGGGGAGTGGGTAGCCTAGTGGTAGCGTCGTGGACTCTGGCGTGGAGGACCCGGGTTTGAGTCCCCGATATGACCCCTAGGTGAACCACTGTGGACCCCTGAGCAAGGTCCTTAACCCCACCAACTGCTCCCCAGGCGCTTTAAGTAGCAGCCCACTGCTACTTAAAGTGATACTCACAGTACAGAGATGGGTAAAATGCAGAGCCCTAATTTTCCCTCTGGGATCTTACCAGTAAAACACAAAAAAAAAAAAAAAGAGGAAAAAGCTGAATACAGAGGGAGAGGGAGTTGCAAACAAACACACCACCACACGAAAGTGGAGGCCCAAAAGTGTTGATTCAGACAGATTTCACTTGCACAAGTCTAGGGTTTATAGTTAGGGGGGAAACTCCGGACTCTACCTTTAATGTTAACATTACATTACATACATGAGCAGATATGAAACTAGCGATATTTTTCGCATTTGTGATAAAACTGTTTGTAATACATTAAAGCGACCTTAAAATAACAGTTTTTATATTTCATTTATAGGAAATGCTCACATTTATGCGTTTCTTTGTCTGCTGCTGACATTTTCCACGCCATTTTGCACGTATTTCCCATGAAATTGTGGGTAATATTATATGACTTATTTTCTTGCGTCCCCAGGAAAATCTCCATTTCGAGGGCCAGATAGCCCTTCTCCTTCCCCCTCCCCGTGGTGTCCCGATTCTGAGCCAGAATCAAGTCACCACTACCCATTCGCATGCTTTGGGGCAGAAGGGGAATTGAAATTCATCCATTCTGTAGGAATTCCTGCTCTTTTTTTTTCATTGTTGCTTTAGTTCTTTGAGGTTTGCAAGTAACTGTGTGTTCACAGCAGTCTCAGGTCCTTCCACGGCAGTAAGTGGACTTAATTTATGAGACTCTGCTTCTGCATTTTGGCTTAAATCGTTGGTTTTTATTGATAGTGGAATGTCTCATGTGTTGTTGTTCATCTGAGAAAGTGTTAACCTGGTAGAGCAATGTGAGCTAATGGCAGCTTGCATGAATAGCATGGGTCTTTAAGCACTTTACACGTGCCATTTATTTGCATTTTAAGCTTTCGGTGTTTAATTTCATGGCTATAAATATCATGGCAAATAGGGTTAGGATAAATGTACAGGGGTGGGTGCATCTTCTTATATAAACAGCCTGAAATGCTTTGCAAAACAAGAAAAATGTCTGCAAATATCATGTGACATAACATTCCATGCAATAGTTTAGCCTTTTTTTCTTTTAAAGAAGAAAGTTGGGTAAAGACCACAAAATAATTTCCTTTAATTTTTCTCCTCTCCTTGCTACCTTTCTGAGTCTACTTTCTAAGATGTATGCTCAGTTAGAAGGATTAGAAACCAGATTTTAGTTGGAACTGGCATACAACTCATCAAGGCCACAGGCAACAATCATTTCTTTCTTTTTTTTCCCCCTTTCTTTTACTGTTTTTCCCATGTAGAGCTTCATCATATATGCCATTAACCTGCTGCTCCTACACTTCCTCAACCACCTTTCTTACTATACATAAACATTTTCTGAACAGTCAGTGGAAATTACAGTCAAGGCCCCTCTTTTGTGGTAATTAGTTATATAAAGTGGCACATTTTGCACATGTATAACCAGCATGTTGCCACTGTTCTTCTAGCACCATCACACCAGTGAAATTGAGCAAGAAAAAGAATGGTATATTATATTGGATGTTTGAATGGGAGGAAAAAGGAAAAAATATGAAATAGACAGAGGAAGAAGAAAGAGGAAGAAAAATATATTTTATTATTATTTATGTATTTTTTTGTTTTGTAAAAGAAAAGGGAGAAGAGGAGAGACCACCCCCCTGTGAGGTACACCACCTATTCCCTATATAATTTTAAGATTATGGGGGAATAAAATCTTTCAGTTTAGAGAGGGGAAGCTTTACATTATATGAAAAGTGGGAGGTCAGAAGAGGCCATCCCACTCCTACTCCCCCCCCCTTTCCCCTTTTTCCCAAACACACACACACACACCCCCACCCCCACCCCCCCCCCCCCAAAATTAAATGGTTAGCCAAAGCCCCAAGAGACCCCCCCACCTATAACCCCTCATTAAGTTTAATCAACAGGCGATCAATGGGGGCTACATTGTCAGATAATATGACTAATGGTTAATTTAAACTCCTACACTGTTAAAACGCCAACTACTAATTTGTTACCTCAACACTATTTTATGAGTTAGATTAACTAATAATTTAAAAAAGAGCTGAGCTAACTCAGAATTCGAAGTTTACTAATTAGTTGTGCAATGAAAAGGAATTTTTAAGTTGAGAAAACTTAAGATCATGAGTTATGCATCCAACTGTTCAACTAAAGGGTGACGTCATGCGCCCCCACATGTCGCGCATGCGCAGTTCTCTGCCAATACTACAGGTCGCACATGCGCAAGTCTCCCCATACAACAACCGCAACGCAACTGTGTGCTGTGTTAAACAGCGGATATTCTTCACTCCGTGCCTCTACAGCAGTGAGCAGGTAAGCCTGTTTGTCCAAAAATATGTTTTCTGTAACAGTTGTCTGTTAAACCCCGTAGCAAATGTTAATAATTTGTTTTGCTCAAACACCAGGTTTTAACGTTCGCTTTATTTGAACTGCAGGAGTTCACCAAGCTAGCAGCTAAGTTTGAATTAATGTAAGTATTTATCCTAGTTCACAACTTTTACGTGTGTCCAGTCAAATATTAGAATTAAAATTGGGAAACCTTAGGTAAGTCTAACTATACTTAAAACTTAGTCGGGGTGTTTAAAAGTCTTTGAAGTCCCGTCCCCGCCCGCCTCCCCCCTCTCCCGCGTAAACCTGTAGCTCCTTTTAATAGTTCAGTGGTTATATGAGGATTTAACAAACAAATGTCTTCCAGATGTCAAAAATGTTCTTATTAAACGTCTGTTTGTATTAGCTAATACATGTACATAGCCCCTGTGAAGATGATTGTGTCGTCACACCTACATAAGATGAACTCTGTTGGTGAAGAGTTGAAACAGTTTTAACTTATTTGTTCATAAAACAATTAAATATACTGTTGACAGTTTATGCAATTATTATTATTGTACGATATAAGATCTCATTTACAAGAGAGACCTGTTTTGATAAGTTATTATGGCTGTTCATACAACTGAAAACTTTAATAATGTTACTCTGTTGAAAATATTTAAAAGCAAAAACATGGCAAAACTGACATTTATAAATGTAAACTGCAGGAACGTGGCTGCCTGGATTTGGATTTTGCCTTGAATTGAATTGTGTTCAACACCTTTGCATAGCTATTTTTTTTTTTTTTTTTTTTAACAGGAAACATTTAACTGCATTTAACTTAATTTTGTTTTTGTTGACATGCAGGCATTTGAAGGTGAAACAATGAAAATGGTTCCCAACAAGACCTTGATCGATTCCAGAATGGAAGTGACATTTGTTATGACAGAGAAGGAAACGAGAGGATGAAGAACCCCTTGCTGCTGATGTCATGAAAAGATGGCCTACGTTGTTTGTCCAAGAACAGGTTAGTTCTTGGTTTTCCTACTGTTATGTGTTATACACATTGAAATTCTCCCACTGTAGACTTTTGCAGACTGCAACCGCTGACAGTAAGTTAATTGTACGTGTTTTTTTTTTCTCCCTGACACTCATGATGGCGTGTTATGTACACTATTATCTTTTAAGATGTGTGCACTGTTCTTCAGAATTAGACGAGTGGACTTAATGAAGACCTTCCTATCATTGTTGGATCTACACTCTACACAACTCATTGAAATGTACACATCACACTGGGGAAGACTAGAGAAGGACCTAAGGACTCTTCTAAACCGCTTGGATCAGCAGGTAATACAGTAAATATTTTGTGCCATATTTTGAATCCTCAGTTTAATTTTATTTAGGACTGATCTGTCACTAAATGGACGATGGGGGACACCAACACCAGTAATTTAGACTTACTGAATTCAGACTTTTTAAATATAGTCAAGCATCAAATCAGCACCCCAACCCTACCAAATTAAGTGTAACACTGACAAATTGTCAAAAGCATGCATGAAATGCAATGATTTTATTTGTGTGTATTTCACAGTGTAGTGTGTGGAATAGGTAAAACTGTGTATTTTGGGGGAAAAAAAGTCAAAAAGCGTTCCAGGTTTTGATAAAGACAACATTGAATAAATGAATGTCTGATAAAACAGGATTTTTATTTTATGTCACATGTGCTTGCCTACAGAGGGTCTGCATCTCTTCACGGCCTACCTTTTGTTTCTGAAGAAGTGGCCTGATGGATTTCTGAAGACATGTTTGGTAAGATTGCTTGCGCCACCTAACTGACTGCAGTTTCAGAAAAGTGTCCTGATATTTTCAGAGCCTGATCATGTTTGTTTTTTAGTACTGTCAAAGGAATACAGAGTTAGATATTTACATTATAAACTTTCTGAGGGAATGTCTCCAGGGGTGCACTGATTCCAGTTTTCTGGCCGATCACCTGCCAATGCCAATTTTTTAATTTTTTTTTTTTTTTTTTAATAGCTGACAGCTGCAATATTCCAATTTAGTTTGATAGAAAAATTTAAATACTGGTGAAAACTATTTTTAACTGTACATAAGGTCTTGTTCTCAGCTGCAGTATAAATGAGAGGTTTCCAGCATCACTGTCCAAACTACAAAATGATCAGTTCCTTTAGTCTCTCATTTTCACACAGAAATGAAACTTGCTCAGCAGCTTACATTTCAGACCTGTTTTGAGCCAAACCAGGTGGACTTTCATGTAAAGTCCACAGCGATATTTTTCTATCACAATGCCACAAGGTTTGAAGTGGTTGATAAAATAACTTACAGGCCTTTCTTATATATCTATGACAGTCTAGATCAGTGTTTCTCAACTCTGGTCTTCAGGACCAACTGCTCTGCATGTCTTGGAGGCCGATCGCCAATCCCCCAAAATTAAGGAAATTAATTTTCAAACTGCTCTGACTGTCCCAGGTTTGAAGGCGCTTTCTTTTCCTTACAAACTGCATGAAACATTTTCTGTCGGATGTTTCGCCTGTTTTTTTAAGCCAAGATTCTGTGAAAGCCATTTTATCTTATTTAGATTTTTCGACTGTATGCTTTGGCTTATTATTGTGCTGGAGAATCTGTGACCTGCTTCTTAGATGTTTTTTGAGACCAGACATCATCTTTTTACTCCAGAATGCCCTGATAGGGTGATTGGGTTCAAACTGAGATTTTTGTTGGTCTTGAAGTTCACCTTTGATCATTTTGGAACTCATTCTGAGTCATTTGGCCACCATTCATATCATCTGTATCTTCAGTTTATCATCAAGTTGCTGCCACATGTAGGGAGATTGGCTACATTTCAGCCCTTACACTTATGGATATGAATTATAGTCACATGAGCATCAAGCTGCTCGAAGATGACGTTAAAGTTGTTCATACATGCTTGTCCATCTTTTTTTGACTTGAGATAGCTTTTTCTTTCTTTGATCCATGTTCAGTGTGGTACATGTTGACAGATTTTCTCTTTTTAAGAAGGGAAACTGAAGATATCTGATTAGACACAAATGTTTAATATGTCCCTATGGTTTTATTATTTAACATCTTTGAGGCTGTACTATTTTTGATGTATTGAATTTTGCACATTTTGACAGCCTTGTTTTTTTTTCACAGGATACTGGCTCGGAGGCTTGGAACTTGGAAATACAAGAAGCATTGCCCTGGTTATTGAGGAGCAGATTCTTCTGGATGACATCAGTGACTTAACATGGCCTAACATGTGCTGTGAACTTGGACTATCCTCAGGAGCTGAGGTACACTTTTGAGACTGTTCAGAAAGTGTTCATGAACCTCGGTACCCACTGCTCAGCAAGGGTCCAGGCCCTTAAGAACAGTTTGATGAAATGGCCTGTGATGATATGATTCCCTGCATTGGTGAGTACTGAGTGACCAGAGTGGTCACACCAGCTTAGTGTCAGAACTTCATTGAATATGGGATAATTGTGGTGTGCTTATTTTCTTTTGTTCAAAAAACAATATTCAAAATATCTGTTCAATGCAGTGATGGGCATTATTCAACAAGTTGTCTTCATGCCATCTATTTATTCTGCACAGCCACTGAACCAACTGATTCACAGATTCACTGTGCTGATTGGATCCACCTGTAGGGCTAGGCAAAAGAAATAAAAGAAATGAGGATTACTATTTGACTGTACAATTCCCACCTCTGCTACATTTAGAAAAAATTTTTTTTTTTTTTTTTTTTTTTTATTTATTATTATTTCAGGTGACAAATGGCAGCTGTTATTATGAATGTTACTCGGATATATTAATGGCATCATAAGGTTTTTTCCTTCTTTTTTCTTTTTTTTTTTTTTTTATAAATACATACATATATTTGTTTCATGGGATATATATTATCTCATGACATGCTCGTTATGCACAAACATTTGTTTATTTCTGTCCAGACAGAGGTTTTCTAATATTTTTATTTAGATTTAGAAAACTTAATTTGCTGTTTTCTATATTTGATCTGATCAGTGTAAGGACAATAATTAAGCATCTTTACTATCTTTGTTTGTTTGTTTTGATAAAAATTGAAAAATATACCATGGCCTTTTGATGAGTTCATGTTACCACTGTAAGTGGAAAAAGCAGCTGAAACATGAAATATATATATATTTTTTATAATGTTCATTCACTCTTTTTAAATAAATTACTTGATGTTAAATGTGTGTTTGATTTCATTACAGATGTCCTAACTGAAGAATGAGTTGTTGAGCGAACTTAAAAAAGTAAGGCAACCAGCTGCACAGCCTTTTTAAGTAAACGCGACTAACAGGCTTGTGTTGAGTGAACCTACTTCAACAGGGTAAATCAAGATGAAATATTAAGTTAATCTGAACAGTAGTTTTAAGTTTGCCTTACTCACACAGTTAAGTTGAGCCAACTTGTGTTCCTACGTTGGCTCAACTATTACATATATATATTTTGAACTTAACAACATGAGTTTTCTCAACTTAAAGATGAGAGTAGACCTGACTAACCATTCTAAGTTTATTGAACTAAAGATTCTTCTTTGATTTACCCATTTAATTTAAGTTCATTCAACACATAAGTCCTTTAGTTGAGTAAACTCAAAAAAGCTGTGCAGCTGGTTGCCTTACTTTTTTAAGTTCAGTCAACTTTTCT